>JBBEEQ010000050.1:0-28866 GCA_037950945.1 Hypolimnas misippus
TAGAAGTAAAAGAGATAAATTTTCTTGGCGTATTTTCATTTCCTGGCCCTAACATTGTTTTCTGTTACAGATATTAAAATATATTTTGGAACGTATTTAAAATATCTTTCAATATTATTAATACCTATGTTTTATTTCGTCCTTTATTCTCTTATTTTTGTATTAAAATTTAAAAATTATTTAATTTTAATAATTTTTAATATTAATGTATTTTTCTTCAACCAGACCAAAGCATTTTATTGCATTCGAATAAAAGCAATATCGGAACAAAATATACAGCAAAATACAGCAAAAAAGCAATTTAAGCATAAGCATAAGCATCTTAAGAGATTTTCTTCATTAGGTAGGTAGCAAAAAGTTTTTTAACCATATTAATTACATAACATTAAGAAGCGTGTTCCATAACAGCCTGAAATATTATACATGTGTATGTATGGTTTAAGATAGACCTTTTCCCCTGTTACGATTAAAGATTGCATAGTCAATCCTTTCAGCTTAAACTATTTAATGTTGGATATTATATGTATTTAAGAATGTCAGATTCGGCGACTTCACATTCCAAAGAACACGATAATTTATAATTACGAATAAAGTAATAAAAAAAGAAGGTGGAATTCATTATCTCGACCGAAAATTTTGTTTAGGACCACAAGAAAGATATTGAACAGTATCGCTATCAAAATTTTATGAAATATTTTAGTGTCGTCAATATAAAATAACGCAGCTCAATCCGTCAATATGATGAATATGACAGTATTTATAGATTATCCTACAGCAGGTCAACAAAAACCTCCTTTTCATATAATTGTCAGAATGTTACATATTTTATAATGATAATTTTTGTTGATTACACTGCTACAGGTTAACACGAAACCTGTTAAAATTTGCAAATTTTAATTACAATAGTGTTTAACAATCACCAATCGCTTATTAAGGCTTTTAAAAAGATCAGGGACAAACATTGAAATTGTAGAAAGTTTTCATTTGAGATATAAATTATTTTGACTCGAGAAATCAACGGAGTACGGAAACACTTGTAGAAAGTTAAATGAAGATGTCTGGGACACCGATAACCTCCAACGATCTGCGAATTAATTTACCAAGATTTCTGAATAAATCCGAGGGTAAAGCGAAAAGAGTTGAATTGCGAAAATATCAAAGCAATGTTAGAAAAAGCAAGTCAGAATTCATTCAAGGCTTTTGAATACACGTATACAAATAACATGTGTATTAACGTTTTTTTTTTTTCATAATATATTTTGTTCTATAAATATATGTTTAGCTTGTATGATTTTTTATTAACGTGGCGTGTATTGGTATATTATTTCTATTCAAATATACATTGACTAAATATTTGTCGTAGACCCTAGCTTTAACCTAATGAATACAGACATACGGATAGAAACACGGGCGTTCTCAAATGGTGAGAGAGAGTCTGAAGCATACACTCCATCCTAATCCTATCTCCTAATAATTAAATTTATATTCACACTATTGAGTACTTTAAAGACATGCAAACAAAACCACAATTTACGTAGTATAGTTGCTTAAACATAATGATTTCTTTTAAATAAAACGTAGTTTCTTATAAGAAACTTGAAATATGAGTAACAATCATTTATACTTAGTTTAAAATACAATAATCCAATTGACTTCCAGCGAGCAATCTGGAGCGTTCAACGTTACTTTATTTAATTTTCAGTCTGGAAATGTTTCATGTATTATTGCCAACTAATAGTATTTTATTTCGTTTGACGTTCTATCGGTTTTTAGGAACGAAAAAAAAAAATAGTACAAAAAGATGTGAAACTGCTAAAGGATCCTTTAGTCAGCATATCTTGAGGCCGTCTATAGTCAATAATTTTTTTGCGTTTTTTTTAGGGACTCATACTGCTTTTCTAATAACGTATCAGGGACTGATTGCCCATATCACCTAGTCATTAACTTCCTCATTTGTACCGGATATTTCATATGTAGAATAAATTACTAGGGTCAATTCAAGTGTTTGGGAGGATTATGTATGTATATATGTGGGGTTGTACCTTTGCGACACTATTTAGGCCAATCGCGTAGGGCGATTTTGAGTCGTTTGATTTGACATAACGGCGCGCATGTCATCAAAAGTATAATAATTTGGAAAAATTAAAACAGCCGATTTTAGACACTATAATGTAAAAAAACAAAATAAAGAAAACCGATAAACTGTCTTAAGTGGGTTATTATTGAATAGATTTTTCAATCAGAATTACCGTTAAAATCTATAAGGATGTGCTCAAGTTTCGCAACATATTTTTTTTCTTTTAATGGACTACCCTAAAAAAATAATTATAATATTTTACTTTATAGTACTTTGGCCGAAATAGATATAATATATTGCAGTGAAAAATTCAAATTTTTTGACTTCGTTCCACGTGTTTAACATAATATAATTTCGTCGTGTTGATTTTGACCTTAGGTCAGCCATTCACAAAAGCTTTTAAGACCGACTGGATAAAGCAAATAGAGATTCAACAGATTCTTTTTTATTTGCTTTTATAAAATATAAAAAAAAACGTCGCGTAAGTTGTTAGAGTTTTCTTTAGATATTTCCTTTTTATAGAACATTTTTACGTTACTTCTATGTAGCTCTCATTTTATTAACTTTTCTGAAGTCATATTATAAAATTATCTAAAATGTTTAAGCTGTATGTTTGTAAGATTTTGATGAAGAATAAATTATGTCTAATAGTTCAAATGAGGCTATACTATCTTGGAATTAAGTTCGATTTATATTTTTGAGAAATAAAAAATTGATACGATGTACATATATGATATATATTAGAAGTAATAATAATTCTTAGATTATGCCCTAATTTACTTATTTTAGTATTATATATAGATATTTATTACACACATATATATATATATATATACATATATATATATATATATATAACATATTTCGTCTATACATTATAAACGATAGACGCAAAGATATCAAATTTGTTATGATTACAATCATTGGTAGAGTGAAATGAAATAAATAATTTTAGTAAATTCACGGCAAACATTTTATAGGTTAGGTTTTAAATACCTTTTTTTTTTTTTTTTGTTTTCGCAGGGGAAATCTTCGAAAAGATACCCGATTCCTGGGGGGGGAGATCGGGTTATGTGGAGATTTATACCCACTAAAACCCCTGCGATGGCCTTTCTCAGCACGGAAATGGAGAGGCCTCGGGATCGCTTGCGCATCCGCATCCGCTGCCCCTCCCGTGCGACGCTCCGCTCGTGGCTGGCAGAGCTCGTCTCAGGAGGGCAAAGTCTAAAATTGTCCTCCCCGCACCCCTCGCTGGTGCGTACGGCAGTTCGAGGCCATCCCGACTGCCGTCCTCCTCGTGGCCGTATGAAAACGGATGCGTGGGACCCCCATCTCACGCACCCACGGCCCGAGGGCGCGCCCTATTTATTCTGCCCTGGGCACTGGGGCTAGGAGGCCGGAAGGACGACGCCTCGGTCGTCCTCGTCGGGCGGGATCGGCCCTCTCCCGGGCCCGCCCTGCTATCTCCTTCTGGACCATGACGGTCTCACAGAAGGAGACTACGGCCTCCCACGCCGATTCCCTGCGGAGCATCGCCGATACGACTGCTCGCAGGGAGAGATTTCGCCCGATCTCCTGGACCAAGACCTGCCTTTCGGCGGCCCACGCGGGGCACGCCGCCAGCGTATGCTGTGCAGTGTCTTGGTCCGCCCCGCAATGGTGGCAAACTGCCGTCGCCTCGCGTCCGATCCTATGCAGGTATTCTCCAAAGGAGCCGTGACCGGTAAATACCTGCGTAAGTCGGAAGGTGACTCGTCGCTTCCTCCTCATCCAGGCCTCGAAGGCCGGCAGGATCGCTGCCACGACGCGTTTGTGCGCGTACCGCTCCTCTCGGAGACGGGCGCACCACGTCGCGACAGCCCTTCGGTGCTCCTGCCGCTTCAGCGCTCCGAAAGCACTGGAGGGGAAGGACGCACTTCCGCCACTTTGACGAAGGACGCGAATCCGGTCATAGACCCTCGCGTCCCTCTCCGCCAGAATGTCCAAGGGCGGAAAGCACGCCAGGACGGTTGCCGCCTCAAAGGATATCGTGCGATATCCCCGCACTATGCGGATGGCCACTCTCCGCTGCAGACTCAGGATCTTAGTCTTGCAGCGGCGGACGCCCGACAGTCGGTGAGACCATACGGGCGCACCGTAGAGGGCCATCGATCGCACGACACCGGCGTAGAGACGGCGAACCTCTTCCCGCGGCCCCCCGAGATTAGGCAGCAGTCTGTGCATCGCACCCGCTACCTTCTCGATCCGGGGAGCCAGGAGCTTGAAGTGCTCTTCAAAGCTCCAGCGACCGTCCAGAACGAGGCCCAGGTATTTCATGTACCTGACCGTCTGGACGTTTGAGTCACCAACGCGAATGGTCTGCGAAATGGGCGGCTCCGTGCCCCTCGGCCACTTGTGGAACCATAGCGCCAGGGACCGGACGCGCATGATCGCGTCTACGGTCGAACGACCCTGACGGAAGCCAAACTGGCTTTCGGCCAGGTCGGGGCCGACGCTCGACAGATGCCCGCTGAGACGAGAAGCGACAATCCGCTCGAGGAGCTTCCCAGCCTCGTCTAACAGGCATATGGGACGGTACGCGGAGGGGGAGTCCGCGGCTCTGCCATCTTTCTTCAAGAGGACCAAACTTGCCTCCTTCCAGGCCGTGGGGAACGTGGCGTTTCGGAGGCAGCTGTCGAACAGCCGCCTCAGCCTGCTCCCCAGGGTAGCCGAAGCTAACACCCACACCCGCCCCGGAATACCGTCGGGGCCAGGTGCAGTGTTCCGGGCACGCAAGCGACCAAGGGCTCGGTCGAACTCCTGCTCGGTAACCCTCAACGCGTCGGACCAGGCAACCGGCGCCGCCGAGGGGACCGGGGGACTTGACCGGATTACCGGGAAGAGCGAATCAATCACCCTCCCCAGCAAATCCGGGTCTAAGGTCTCCGTCAACGGGGGCATCCACGGGCGTAACTTACCCAGTACCATACGGTATGGGCGCCCCCACAGATCCCTGTCGAGCCCCTCGAGGAGCTCGTTCCACGACCGAGCGCTGGCGTCCGAGATCGCGACTCGTAACGCCAGCTTGGCCGCCTGAAACTCCCCGTATGCTTCGGCTATCTCCTCTGGAGTTGCTCGCCTTCTCCTTCGGGTTCTAGCGTACTGGCGTCGAGCGCGCAGACATGCCACTCGCAATTGCGCGATCTCTGCCGACCACCAATACACCGCCCTGCGCTCGGAGCGGCCTGCCCGGGGCATCGATACGTCGCATATCGACGTCATCGTGTCCCTGAACCAGACCGACTCACCTTCGGGGTCGGGCAAGACCTCGTCGGCGCTTGCTGGCCAAGCCGCGACGATGGCGGCGGCTTCGAGATAGTCTCGATTTAGCCGCTTGAGGGCCCATCGCCGCGGCAGGGTGTCCACCCGTCGGCGTCGGCTGGAATGGTCGAGACGGCGGATAGCGACATCGAAAACGATGTGGCGGTGGTCAGATAGAGTGACCACCTCCTCCGCTACACGCCATCCCGAAACCATGCGAATGGCAGGAGGAGTCGCCCACGTGAGATCCACGACCGACTCACCCTGCCATCGCACGCACGTACTCACCGACCCAACATTAATGAGCCGGAGGTCCAAACCAGCCGCCCAATCGAGTAGCCTCAATCCCTTCGGATCGTCTCTAGAGTTGCCCCAAGCCCTGGTATGGGCGTTGAAGCCCCCCAGGACGATCAACGGACGGGGTAGGCATCCGCGGATGCAGTCCGCCAGCCCGTCCAGGTACATCTCGTAATCGGCGAGAGACCTATTGGGAGAGACGTAACACCCTACAATGGCCAAGGGGCCCCACCTAACGGCCACGAATCCCTGCCCCACCTCGAGTAGGGAACAGGGTGGGACCCCCTCACCGCCCGCCCAATGGACGGCCACGGTGCCAGTGGCGTCCCCGAACCAGCGAGGGTGGTCGGGGACGCGATAGGGCTCTGCCACGACCGCGAGGCCAATGGACCGCTCCGCAATGGTCTGCATTAAAAGTTGCTGAGCATTGCGGCAGCGGTTCAGGTTCGCCTGCAGCACTCCTACTCCCGCGAATGGGAGACCTCCATGGCCTCCTGCGGGACAGGGTCCGGTGCTGAGGCTGGAGCCTCGGCGGTCGGCTGGGATGGGGCAGAAGGAGCAGGTTGAGGACCACCTTTCTTCCTCCTTCCACCCCTCGTTGGACAGCACTCCTTAGTGCCCAGACGATGTGCCGCAGGGCGGCCCAAGTCCGAGCACAAGGGGCACCTGAGCGACTTGGCCGAGCACACACTTGCTCTGTGGCCGCGCTCGCCACATGCGAAGCACCGGTCGCTCCGGTCTATCCCGTTCGGGCACCTCTGTCCAACGTGACCCATCTCGAGGCACCGGAAGCAACGCAAGGGTCTGGCTTCCAGCGCCTCTACTCGGGCAGAGCCCATCCTACGCGGATGCGCAGGCCCGCCGCCAACTTGCGCACAGCGGCGAGGGGACACTCGACCCAGGTGGTGCCAAGCGAAGTGGGTGTCAGACAGGAGGAAGATCCGGCCGAGAGGAAGAAGAAGAGGGAGCAGGCACCGAAGGTAGATCAGCTACCGGTGGAGCGGCCGGACCCGGCCGCCTCCTCCTCCTCCTCCCGTTTCTCCCCCCCTTAGGCGGAAGACTGGAAGGCTCCGAAGCCTCCACATTCGGCACAACTCTCCCCGCCAGAGCGGGCCTGTACGCTCTGTCAGGGAAAAGTTCCGCCCTGAAGGCGGCCAGCTTCGCCTCCACGAGGACTCCTATCTGCTCCAGGAGGCTAGCTTCACTGCCCCTCTGCAGACTAGGAGGAGCAGGAGCACGCGGAGCAATAGGGGCCCTCGGAGCCACCGGCGCGGTAGCAGCGCGCACAGCCGGCGCGGCGGCAGCGCGCACAGCCGGCGCGGCGGCAGCGCGCACAGCCGGCGCGGCGGCAGCGCGCACAGCCGGCGCGGCAGCAGCGCGCACAGCCGGCGCAGCAGCAGCGCGCACAGCCGGAGCGCCAGCAGCACGCGCAGCCGGCGCGCCAGGCGTCACCGCCCCAATGGGCGCAGCTGACGGCGCAGCCGAGCTCCCTGTCGCCTTAAAGGCGTCGAACCGCGCCGCCAGCTGCTCCATCCTCTTGCTGACGGTCGCCAGCTGGGCTCGGAGGTCCGCATTCTCCCTCTCGAGCTTCTCCACATCGGCGTCTTTCGATTGACGCCGCAGGAGCTCAGCGACCACAAGTTGTTGGCGATGCAGGCACCGATTTCCCTAATAGGGCGTGCCTGCATCTCCGCCTTGAGGGCGTCGGGTCCAGGGGAGTCCCCCTTAGCCCGCGCGACAGTCGATGCCGCGTCGGGGCCGGGTAACTCGTCCCCGGTCTCCCCGTCAGCCCGAATACTGGGTCCTGACAACCCGTACGAGGAGACGCTGCCACTCGAACAACTCATGTCCGAGTCGCAGCCACTCCTCTCCTCCCTCCCGTCGTAGGAGACAGGCGTGTCCGGGCGGATAAATCGCCCACGCCTGCCTCGTGCCGGCTCCTTGTCATTCGGATCCTTGATCCGAATGCGGATCGCCGGTCTGGCCTTGCCGGTCCGCGACTTGCCACGCCCCGATCGTGCCTTTGGCACTTTCGGGGGCGGCAGCACTTCGCTCGCCGACTCTGACCCCAGCGTCTCCTCCTCCCCCCTGACGCACAGGCGCTTCCGGCCGTAGGGCCTCGCCTGCGCATTTTCGGTCCTCGCAGTCGTCGCGTCCAGACTGCGAGAACGAGTAGGTTTTAAATACCTATTGCACGATACGCCAGTTGATATAGTTTGTCACTTTTAATTTTTTTATTTTTCCCATTATAGCGTCGGCCATTTTAATATTTCCTAGTTTTATATGCTTTCTATGACATTCGCACCCTCATAGCGAAACAACGACATGTCATTTATTAAAAACGGACAACACGTTTTGTCTAAATAGTGCCACAAAAGTACAAACATACATACATACATATATACATAGACAAATAAACATATTCACATCATTTGCGTCTCCCAGTCGTATAAAAATACTTTTATATGTGTATAATAATTTAAAGTCTTTATTCAATTTTTGGTTCGCCCAGATAGTAATGCTCTATTTCAGTATTGCATATTTATTATCTTTTATTTGCTATTGGGTTTCACTTTCATGTGTTCACATGTGGCCACAAATAACTGCTTACAACATTTCATGTATAACATACTTTCAAAAGGATAGAAAAATAAAAGAGCTCTTGGTACTATACGAAATTTAATAATACCACATTACAATGGCTTCGCCAATGTTTAGATCAGATCAGATTCAACAATTGGTCAAACTCCGGTTTTTAATATATACAATAGCGTATATTTTTAATGCAACTTTTTATGAAGAATATCACAAAATTATACGACTACAAAGCTAAGTCACAGATAGCTTATTAATAACGCCCGTCAAATTGTTAAATGCTTAGTAATTTAGATGTAATATTGGACGCTCAAAAGCAATACTATGTCAAGCCACACTAACTTTATTTCGACTAAATAGCATCTAAAGATATCAAAGGTATTCTCAACAAATTTATTTGAAGAAGTATATAATATCCATCTTTTCTTTTCTATTTTGTTAAAAAGCAGATTGGTATCATAAAAATATTTTTCTAATAATATTTTTTTAATATACGGCATTCTTATATAAATTGAAAAATATGTACCACAATCTAAATTCGCAACATTAAATTAAGAAACTTTTTTGTTACTTACTTGTACTTGTTTAGGTGACTTAATTTTTTTTAATAATGTTAAATACGTGATGAATTTTCAGACCACATCAATATCGCTGAATTTGGTTTTTTGTGTATTAATTATAATACACAGTATTGCTTATCAGCATCCAAATCATGTTGCCTTTAACCTCCGAGATACTTTAATTCTATTAAAATATACATCATAGGAAACGCAATATACGCAGTGAAGTTTAATCAGGTAACATGACGTCACGGGTCGGAAACGAGCCAGAACAAAAGGTATTCTAGTCGCATTCGGAAATAATTGATCGCTCCACCGGCGCCAAATGGCTTTAAACACTATACCATTGTACGTAATAGCACACCTCGAACCGAAGAGGAGAGATTATTTTGTATTATCAGTTAAACAAAAATGCGTTACTCAGCTTAATTTATCACCACCAGATATACATATTTTTATGCAATATATAACATCATCTTAGTATTCACAGTTTATTCTATCCCATAAATAATTTTGACAGGTGTAATAATCACTGAAACTGCCTGAAGTGCTAATAGTTGAAAGTTCGATCCCCGCTCACACGTCTGTAATGTACATTCGGACATTTTTGTCGAGTACTGTCTGTAATTTGTGTGTTTCCGGACCCCCAACACAGGATATATAAGAATCTCCTAATGAGGGGCATTGAGTGTGATACGTTTATAAAAAGTTAAAAGTAAAGTGACAGCCTGTATATGTATATCCCATTGCTGGGCAAAGGTCTCCTCTCCTACTAAGAAGGTTCAGAGCTTAATCCACCACGCTGTGAGTTGGCTATACTTGCATCAGAAATTCTTTCCGCACATCTAGGTTTCCTCAAGATGTTTTCCTTTACCGAGCAAGAGATCAATTTAAATACAAATTTAGCATTTGAAAACTCAGCGGTACTAATCATATTATTTATTTTTTGCTTCTATAAATATGTTATTTATTTCATATGACATTATTATATTACTCTTACGTATGAAAATGTCTGTAAATGTCTGCTGAAGAAACATATATTCTTCAATTAAGCTTAGGAGCTTAATCCACCACGCTTCTTCACTATGGATGGGCGGAAAGACAAGAGTCACAATTTCTCCTGATACATGCAGCAGATATATTACGGTGAATTATCGCTATCGCATCGTGGTACATGATTACGTTGATTTCTGATTTTAATCTTTATTTCTGATATGGCTTTACGATAGCGATAGCTCCGCATCATAACCCTCATGGTTGCCTCACGATGTTTTACTTCACCGCCGACTACGGGACAACATTAAAAACATCAATTGCCATATCTATTACAAGACGCAATAAAACCATGTTCAACACGTGTCTAGATAAACAGTGTTTAAAAATTAAACATTGCTTAAAATTTTATCTTAATAACTTAACAAGGAGTAAAATCATATAAAAACTTATTAATAAAATGTTACTCGTTACATTTGACAGCTTAAATGGGTTTTAGACATCTATCATACTCACTTAAACGTACATATGTTAATCTATATCTATAGCATGTTTAAATCAAAACTGTCCTTAGTCGCGGATTTATAGTACTGATGTTTATAAACACGCGTTTGACGTATGTTAAAATCTTTTTTAGTAAGTGAGAAATCTTTTCTTTTCTTTTGTTTTTTAACACTTGGAAATTCATTAATCTGCTTCTGTTAAAACAGACATGTTATAGTCACTAGGTCATATTAACTCTTGACATATTCATTTACTTTTTAATTATAGAAAAGCCTTATAAAAGAAGAGCCTTATAAAATTTCGCTTTTGTAAAAATTTTCGTTTTTTTTTATAACGAAAAAACAATGTCATGTCGGCATATCTAAGAGAAATTCCATTCAATCGTCTCATTTTTTACCTTAAAATATATTATTATTATATATATAAATATTTTGTTCACATACTAAAACATTCCTTTTAAAAATATTATTATGGCTTCTCTTCGTTGATAGGCGTGATGTAACACGAATTATTTAATCATTCCTCAATAAATGGGATATCTTAAACAAAAAAAAAAAAAAATAAAACTTATCATTAGATAAAACTCTTTACTAGCCTATCTGCTGTTATTTATTATACATACTACTTTACTTTACTACTTACCAAAATAGAAAAGAAAAATGGATATATGCTCATAAGAAAGTGAGCCAGTTCTTGAGACCTATCAAGAGTAATATTCCTTTACAGACTGCAAGAGTATACAAACTCGAATGTGAGTGTGGTTTATCTTGTTTAGGCCAAACAAAGAGAAGCATCGGTGCTAGGGTCAAGGAACACATAGGAGATGTCAAAAATAGGCGTTCTTCAAAGTCTGCAGTTTGTGAACATGCTTTGGATAAACCTAACCATTTTATTCGATTTGATAAACCATAGATCCTCGCTAGAGAACACAGATTCATTTCTAGAATGATACGGGAGGCGGTAGTTGTAAATAATATTTTCTAAAACCTCAAATAGACAAATGTCACCTTAGTCTACCCGTGACCACGAACGCTGCAAAGTCGCTCGAAACGTCGGGATGATAAAAATAATTAATATACGCGATTTAAATCCGTTTAAAATAGTTTTATTTCAATAAATAATAATCGCGAAAATCTAAGACAACGATATGGATATATGTACTATGCTTCTTTAAGCAGATATGTTAAGAATAGGTTCGAGATCTTTAGACGCCATTTTCACAAAATGAAGTCCGTTTGACTTGACACAGTAGTGCATATCAGCGTCCATAATGTACATACACTATGCAGCTAAAGAATACCTACATTTTTAATATCAGTTGTTGGTTTTATATAATCTGTTGTAAATCTTTTCATTAACGTACAAAGGATGTTAGATAATGTTCAAAATGTATTTAATAACAACAGGGTAATTTACGATCGCTATTAGAAAACATTTTGACAGTTGATTTCTGATTTTTTGTACTAAACGGCATGTATTAAAATTATCATAAATTGATGCTGATAAGCAATAATGTGTCAACCCACAAAAAGGAGGTATTAATGTATTTTGATAATGCGTCATGTATTAATCATTATTCCAAAAAAAAAAGAATTAAAGTCATATGAAATAAATAAGTACGGAAAAATGTTCCTTAACTTAATGTTTCGAATATTGAAGTGTATTTCATATTTTGAAATATACAATAATCCCATATATTTGAAAAACTTTTTATGAGATAAAACTTTTGATCATATCAATCTGTTTTTAAATCATTATACCGTTTTTTGAATATAGAAACGAAAAGATAGATATATACTTCTTCTAACAAGTGTATTAAGAATAGTTTTGATATCTTCAGACGCCATTTTCTCCAAAGTAAATCCGTGTGTCTTGACACACTATTGCTTATCAGCATCCAATTAGCCTTAACTCTTAAAACAATAGTTCTCATGCCATTAGAACAAAGAATATTCACCTGTTTTATGAATTTTATATTTTGACATAATTCCGTGATGAGCTATTCTCATATATGAGCTATTTTCAATTTATATTTTAAAAAAATCTTTTCTAAATCATCAACTTAATTTCATTAAGTAAATCTATTAAGTAATTAAAAATGCAACATTTCGACAGTTGATTTCTGTAACGCCATCTTAAAAATTCAAAATGTATTTAAATTGTGATTTATCAAAATTATTTCGAATATATTTTTATTTTATAAGATATATTACACCATTTTAACAACCCTTTTACTTTTCGAATACATCTAGTTTTAGCTATATATAGTAAAGCATAACGGAGTAGTCCTCTCCACGGTCTTTCAGAAGCCCCTTTTCGTGTAATGAATTTGAATATATCCGCAGAATTTGTAAATGTCAAACGAATCGACCTTCACATACTCACAGGGTTTTGAAATATTCGTACAATGTGAGTTTGAAAATATAATTGAAAAGAGAAAATGTGTAATACGAATTTATCCGTAAAATGTCATTTTGGCGTTGAGAATGTGTCAAAAATTCAATGAAAATGATGATATCGTATGCGATAAAAGCATTTGTGAAAATTGTATTCTCGTAGTATTAAGATTCAATGTACAATTCAGTTCTAGTTGTAAGGCGAGAAATACATTTGTAAGTTTTACTCTCGTTACCGATATAAAACAACCCTGATATCAGATACGTCGTAAGTAGTTACGAAAGCTGTGTTTGTCAGAAAATAAGGCCCAGACAGTAAATTGTGTCAATCATGCAATGACAAATAACTTAATGTAATTTTTCATGAAAGTCTGAGAGTAAAATTTATAACAGTAATTCTCATTTAATCGAATAAATAGTCGTGTTTATTTTGCATTTAAAGGTATAATAAATTAATACAGCCGGTAAAACCACACCTGTAACCGTTATATGGTTATTAACCTTTTTTCTATATTTTTTATTTAACAATAAATTTTAAATAAAAAATTTTTTTTATAAAATAAATTTGTGTCATCTAATAATCATATAAACCTTATAAGCTTTTATCATGTCATTCAGTAATATACCTTTTTAAGGGTTCTTGTTACCTGTATAAACCATGTCCGCGCGGAATACCTAAATTATAAAAGTTTAACTAAAACCTGTTACAATATCTAGTAAAAACGTTGACCTTTGACATTAAAATAGTATGAGATTTTTATAAAAGAAAAAAAGGGAATTGAAAGGTAATCCGTTAGATAATTTCTCTGAATTCATATCTTAGACGGCACAGCCGACAATATGACTCGAAACCTTTTTTATTTATTTATTTATTTATTTATTTAAGAGCTTAGTCATCACTTATGACTATGTCGCTCTGTTTGTTTGACATTGTACAATTATTTTCTTAATTTTAAAAACTTATTTACTAATTTATACATTTGTTTTGCTTCATAACATGTAGGAGATGCCAAAAAGCTTATACAGTGTGCAATAGTATTTAAGTTAACGTTAATGTCATGTCTGAGTGACTCATTGCGAACACATTCCAATAATATATGATAAATATCTTCAATCACACCACAATCGGTGCAATTGGGAGATGATACTTTTTTAATTAAATAGGCAAAAGAGTTTATTGGAAGGTGGCCGGAACGAAGTCTTAAAGCAATAATAAGATCACGGCGGCTCAAACCACAATTATCAATCCAGGGTATATTCCAGGGTTGCGGTTGCATCGTTCTATACCATATACCTATTTTTTTTAACGTTCGTCAAAATACTCTTTCCACAAAAATGAGCATTTTGCTTTAACCTTCCAAATCATATCAGAAAAGTACGACACTAAAATAATTTTTTCGCCCTCAACACAAGCCTGTTTCGCATAATGATCTACCATTTCATTGCCAGTAATTCCAATATGAGACGGTATCCATTGAATAAAAACAGATTGAAATATTTTATTTAATTTGTACAATTGGTCTAAAACTGTATATGCTACCGGTATACCTCTATAACTTGAGGTGCGCTTTATCAAGTGTTGAAATGCACTTTTAGAATCCGTTAAGATTACAAAATTTTGGGAATTAATAGATTCGATATATGCCAATGTCTCCGAGATTGCTAATAATTCTAGTAACATAATACAGTGATTTGGACTTACTTGAAATTTCATATGGTTATCTGTTTGCACATCATAAAAAGCCGCTCCTGAATACTTACCTCCTTTTGATCCTTCGGTAAATATTTGATAATGATTATTATATTTATTATTAATAAACTGATTAACTAATACATTGTTTTCTGTTAAATTATATTTATTTTTAGATTTTTTAAGTTTAAAATATTACATTTAATAAATTTATTAGCATCAATATTACTAACCCACGTTTCTAAAGAAAACATTTCTAGTTGACAACTACGTTGAATGAGAATAGTCTGTAATTCTGTATGTGTTACAATCAGAGATGCTTTTCGTTTATTAGACCAAAATTTTGACTTTCATTTGAATCAGATATCTTACCAAGTAAATCTACAACTTTATTATTTTGAAAAGATTTGGATTTTAACCAAAACTTACCAGCTAGCAAATGTCTGCGAACAGATAAGGGCTGTAAACAAAGTTCACTTTCCATGACATGGACAGGAGTCGTCTTTATAAAGCCGCCTATAATTCTCATAGCTTGATTTTGAGCTACATCTAATTTTCTAAGATGACTTTGAGCTGCATTGGCATATAAAAAACTAGCATAATCTATTCTGCTTCGAATTATTGAGGTGTACAAACGTCTTAGGTGCTTTGGGTGCACGCCCCAGCCTGTTCCAGCCAAAACTTTAAAAGCATTAAGAATTTTTGAAACTTTCGTGATAGTCTCATTTCTATGTTTGCTCCAACGTAACGAGCGATCCAACCACAGCCCAAGATATTTTACACTTTCAACACACTGTAAGATGTAATTATCAACTTTTAAAACAACTGTATTTAATTTTCTTCCTTTTGAGAATACACAAATTTTACTTTTGCTAGAAGAAATATCTAGCCCTATCATATTAATTTGCACATTAAATTTATCTATAGCAATTTGTAATTCTATCTGAGCGTTTTGAGTATTTTTATTTGAAGTATAAATAACAAAATTGTCAGCAAATTGAGAAATGATGATAGAATCACTATATACTTGACGACTCGAAACCTTATCCGATTAAAAATTAGAGATCCACATAAAATTACTAGTATATTTTTCAAATGTCAAAGACTGGGGTTTCATTTGAAATTAATAATAATTCTTCTGGAGTTGTACATACGTTGATTAAGATTAAGTTCGTGTATTAGTCAAAAGAAATATAAACGTTTGGGTCAGTAGCGAATATGCAAGGTCTCGATAATTATTCAATATGTACGAAGAATCACCAATTTCAGGTAATGTACCTTAGATATTGAGGAACAGAGTGACATAATTAACCTATGGAACCTGTCATATTATTAGAGTAAAGGTCATATATTGATCATGTTTATTGTTCAATCCAATGATGCTCGCGAATGCAGAGAATATTTAGCAAAATTTTATTTTCATGTGCAAAAACGGCTTTAATAAAAATGGCTATAATAAATAATTATGAGTTTACTTATGTATGTATTTATTATATGTTTAGGTAAATAATTTCCTACTATAAGTCATTTAAATAGACAAGAATTTCTTGCCCGTACAAGATAGTATATTGCCAATTTTTCAGTAGCAGTAAACTTGCTACTAAAACTTGTTCATGTATAACTATATAGGATAAAAAAAATCAAAGCTCATAATGTAACTGTATGTATGTTTATATAACCACCAAATATCCGATTATGTAAACTTCGTTTGACATATTCAGCAGCCTTTCCTGATTACGCAGAATATTGCGATATTTGATGATTTTAGAATTCTCGGAACTATTAAATAGCCTTTTATGGAAAAGCGTCCGTTAGTTGATCGTTATACACTAAATTCTGCATCACTAAAATCATCATTGAATTTAATTCGCTAAATACATCTGTTTTATGATATTATAATTGATCACGTTATAATTATGTTTTGAGTTTAATAATAAATAGTTAATTAGTGAACGCCAAAAAGCGGTAACTTCTCGGAAAGGATTTTTCAAAATGTGAGCACTAAGGAAGTTGGATATCGTCGCACCAAATGTGATACCTCGTAATTAACAAATTTGGAAAAAAAATGAATATTTTCAGTGTAAAAGGTGTTCAAATAATTTATTTTTAAAATAATAATATTCCTTACAATATCAGAAAAATAATTTAAAATGTAAACATATTTATTACAGTTAGCTTGAAGTTTTTTTGTTTTTGCTGTAAAGTTCGGCAGTTTGAATGTAAGAGCTGTCACATCTAGACCGACGATATGTGAAATTGTACTGGAGTGAGTCATTATTTTAGGTTTGCAAAAAACAATGAAAGTTGTTCCTAAGAATTTCTCTCTGAACTCTTTAATTCAATTTCTTGATTTTGATTACAGCAGTTACGGTATAATATATATGGATGGTGATAAGCAATAATGTGTCAACTCTAAAAAAGTCAAATTCGGAGATGTTGATGTATTTTGATAATATGTTGCCTATTTAAAATTATTCAAAGATTTTTCAAGACATCAGAACTAAATAAGTACGGAAAAAAGTTTCTTAATATTATGTTTCAAATTTCAAGTGCGTTCCTTATTTTGCTATCTATACAATAATCTCATATATTAGAAAAACTTATTATTAGTAAAAACTTTTAATTATATCAAACTGCTTTTAATTTATTAGACCTTTTATCAAAATGGAAAAAGATGGATATGTATTTCTTCAAACAAATTTAAAAATAGGTTATTAAAAATAGGTTTGACATCTTTAGACGCCATTTTCTCTAAATGAAGTGTGTGGCTTGTCGTAGTATTGTATATCAGCGTCCATTGCGACTGTAATTGTTTAAGAAAACAAATTTATTAGATTTTAACGGTAAGAAATTCCTAAATTTATTTGCAAAATCGGTAGCTATTAGTAGCTATTGCACTGTCCGCCATTTTAACCGCAGCAAGCAAGCTAACACATGTCTGTCTAAAACGGAGCAACGTTTTATTAAATTATAACCGCTACGGATAAAACACGGAAAGAATGACCGGTGTTTCACCTACGCCTAGAGAAATGGACACACGGCAATCCAATCGATCTTTACGTAGCAAAAATAAACGCCGCAAAGGGAGGCGAGAAGTGGAGAGTGCTAGTGCGTCATCGAGTTCTAGTAACGTAGCAGTACAACGTCGTCGCTGTCGACGGAGACGTTCTAAAGATAGCATTAGATCTCGTGATGCTAGACGTATTCGTAGCCGGAGTCATGGCCGCAGTCGTGGCCGCAGTCATGGCCGCAGTCGTGGCCGCAGTCGTGGCCGTAATCGTGGCCGCAGTCGTGGCCGTAGTCGTGGACGCAGTCGTGATCGGGGTCGTGACCACAGCCGTGGCCGCAGTTTTGGACACAATCGTGACCGAAGTCGTGGGCGCAGACACAGCAGCAGCCACGCGTCTTATCATCCCGATGTCCAAGGTACAGATTTTATTAGTAATAATGTTGTATGCAATAGTAATAATGGTGCACAATCAGATTTAGATGAATTTATAAGTACGTTATCATCGGTTATGAGTAATTCAAAATACGGCGAATACCATACCAGAGTTTGATCCACCATTAAAAATCAAACTATGTCTATGTGGTTAAATAAAATAAATGAGTGTGCATCTATCTTTGATTGATCAGAAAGACAAACTATACATTTCGCTCTATCTAGACTTAGTGGTTTAGCAAAGAACTAACTTCTTTTTTCATGCACAGAATGGCAACATAAGTTATTAGATGCATTTCCTTCTCAGGAAAACTTTTAAACGATATGCTTTTAAGGCGTGCAAGATTTGGTGATTCTTTAGAGGAATATTTTTACGAAAAATGTGTTCTTTTAAATCGGTGTGGTATTGGTGCTAGGAAAGCCGTTGACTGTATTATTTTTGGTATTGATGATCGAACAATTAGTGCCGAAGCTGCACAATATGAAGACCCTAATAAATTATTGACGTTTTTGAAAAGTGTTAAAATAGCGAAACAACTAGATAAAGTCTTAATTAATAATCCTAATCAAAATACAAATCAAAATATAAATAATTTAAAGCGAGTCATTTCCTGAAAGACGATCTAGCGTGCAGTGTTATAATTGTGGTCAACCGGGCCATTATAGTTCTAAATGTCTTCAACCTATTAAACGTTGTCTTAAATACCGTCTTGTTGGTCATTTAGCGAATGAGTGTACTAAAGAAAATGGTTCCAATGAAAATAATCAAAATTCAAATTTAATAAATACTGGGAATAATGGTGATAAAACCGTTATGAATATTAATAGTTCAAATGAGGACAAAAAGTATTACAAGCTAGCTTTCGTTAATGGAGTCGAATTAGAAACATTTGTTGATCTAGGTAGTAGGAAAACACTATTACGCGAAACCGAAGCTCGTAATATATTGAGTACTTGGAATAAAGGTAGTACTAACTCTTTAGTAGGGTTTGGTAATTCGACTGTCACACGGATAGGTAGTAGCGATGCCCAAATCACCATTGACGGCATTTCGGGCATAACAGAGATCCTCATCGTACCTGATATGTATTTGCCAAGTTACCCATTATTAATTGGTCATACATACACCGAGCAAAATCATATTGTTATTATTAAAACTAATGATAATTTAAAAATTATTTCAAACGATAGATGGTACCGATACAGAAAAATTTGATATAAAATTAAAATTTCATTTTGTTATTAATGGATTGACCATAGCTGATGTTTACTGTGAGCCAAGTTATAAGGGTGATTTGTATATAGAAGGGTAGGGGAAGAGTAAGATTAGAACCGTGCAAAGAATATTTTGTATTAAGGGGGTTATATAATATTGATAAAGGTAATAGTAAAATTTTTGTAAAATCTAAGCCTACTTCAAACGTTATGTTACCTCAAGGGGATAAAATAGCTAGAGCATTTAAAATAAAACTAAAACCAGAAAACGATGTAAGCGTGTTATGTATCGAAACAAAATGTCGCAATTTGATAATGACCATAGTAATAAAACCAATATTGAAGATAAAGAAGTGATAATTGATGACAGTATTGAGAAACAATATCGTGAAATGCTTATACAATTATTAAATAACTATAGGGGCTGTTTTGCTTTCAATTTAAAGGAGTTAGGTTGTACTAAAGATGGGGAACTCTCTATTAAACTAACTGATGATCATCCGATTGTATATAGACCCTATCGTTTGTTGTTCGATGAGAAAAGAGTAGTTAGAGATATGATTGATGAGATGATGACAACTGGTATAATACGTGAATCACATTTTCAGTTTGCTAGCCCAATCATTATTGTTAAACAGAAAATCGGTGATAGAAGACTGCGTAGATTTTAGGGCGCTTAACAGAAAAGCAGTTAAAGAACATTATCCCTTACCGCGAATCGAAGACCAGCTGGACAATTTGTCAGGTTACAAGTACTTTACTACATTAGACCTTGCTTCTGGATACTATCAGGTCCCGATCTGTGAAGAAAGTAAGCATAAAACTGCGTTTGTTACGCCAGAGGGGCAATACGAGTTTCATCGTATGCCCTTCGGCCTAGTCAATGCTCCAGCTGTCTTCCAAAGAATTATAAACAAAGTTTTAAGCAAAACAAACTCGAGCGTTGCCATGGCATACATGGATATATAATTGTCCCCTCAAAAACGGTTGAGGAGGGACTGAATAAATTAAAACCTATTTTAGAATTGTTAAAATTTTCGGGTTTAACACTCAAATTATCGAAATGTAACTTTTTCATGACTTCTGTAGATTTCTTGGGTTTTGAACTTTCCGAAAGCGGCATTAAACCTGGTTCACGGAAAACGGAGGCAGTAAATAATTTTGCTCGCCCCACGTCACAACAAAATATTCGTCAGTTTTTGGGATTAGCTAATTATTTCAGACGATTTATTAAAAAAAATTCCATAATTGCCAGACCTCTTACTCAACTGCTCAAAAAAGATAGTAAATTTATTTATATTTAAATAATAAATTTATTTTTATTTAAGACTATGGCTATATATATATATATATATATATATATATATATATATATACATAATAATTAAAAATGTTATGTATATGTACTACAAGAAATACGTATTGAAAAACCTGTATGAAGTATTAAAAATAAACGTTTAAAAAAGTATAGTTAAGATTATAGTTTAGCACACAATATAATTAATTGTCAGTTATTAAATAGTAATTAGGTGAAGGTTTTTTATAAAATTTGATCAGATTGCCCTAGAGTCGGGCAGATTGCCCTAGAGTCGGGCAGACTGCCCTAGAGTCGGGCAGACTGCCCTAGAGTCGGACAGATTGCCCTAGAGTCGGGCAGATTGTCTAATGTTACATCTGTTATTTATAATATGATTTGCAATTAATTATTTATTAAATATATTTTTTGTCTTTCTCTTTTGCTTTATTTTTTTTTTGCTTTTATAGAAACACGAGGTCGTGTTTCAGTGCAGAAAATATATCTATTACGAATCGGAATATTTCTCGTTAAAAATATTTGTTTATTACCGATGAAAAACAGTAAACATCTGTACCGTTCGGTATTCTGAGAAACGAGGGCAAATATTAAATCGCTAAGCTATTTCACGTTCTAAGATAATATTGAGGTAATAAGGCAGATTTTATGCAATGGATCATGGAATAAGTAAACAATGTTATATACATTATCATTGGACAAAATAATAGTGTTATATTATAAGTATGTTATAGAAACATAACTAGTAATATTTCAGTATATTATTAGTTATGTTGTATATTATTAATGTTTCGTCAATAGGATTTTACTAATTTAAAACATTTATTACTATGTTTAAAATTAGTAAAATCCTTTTGACGAAATAACACACAATGTGAAATTTAATTGAGGTAGAGCCTAGCTGTTGTCCAGTGACTAGTAACAGTTCCGAGGCTGGCTCGAATGAAGCAGTACTTATTATCGGCGCAAAGTAATCAATATTACAGCGTTTCGTACAGTGAGTGAGAGAGCCGGAAGCCTAACCCCCAATTCCCTTCCTTTTCAACCTTTTTCTTAAGCTTGTAAAGCATTTTGGCTCCTCTGGTGCAGAAAATGTCCATGGTCGGCGATAATCACTTAACATCAGGTGTTCCGCCTGTTCGTTTCCCAGCTAATTTTATATAAAATAAACACTAAGGAACACTAACTATATGTAACCAACAATGTTTTTACGAGTCTAGCAGTAATTTATTATTTTATGTAATTTGTTGTTAAAAAAATACTTTATTTTAAAAGTACAGTTATCGTAAAAATCTAAGAAAAAACTATAAGGAAATTTGACTGAATTTATGTTTCTTTTTAAAATTCAACAACTCGTACATAAAGATCAAATTTTCGGCAATCCTCCTGGAAATTTACCGTTTTTCTGTGTCAAGCCACACGGACTTCATTTTGAGGAAATGGCGTCTAAAGATGTCAAACCTATTCTTAATAAACATGTTTGAAGAAGTATATATCCATCTTTTGTTTTCTATTTTAATAAAAGGTGTAATGAATTAAAAACAGATTGATATATTTAGTATATTATCTAATAAAAACTTCTTCAAATATTTGAGATTATTGTATAAATTGCAAAATATGGAACGCACTTGAAATTAAAAACAATGAATTAAGAAACGCTTTTTTCCTATTCATTCAGTTTATATGACTTGATTATTTTCGAATAATGTTAAATAGATCACCTATTTAACAGTATTAAAATACATAAATATGTCCGCATTTTACTTTTTCTGCATTGACACATTATTGCTTATCAGCATCCAATTATAATGTCAACAATTTTGTTATTCGGAAAGTATAACAATGTAAATTAATAAAATAAATAATTGTAGTTGAACCGTCTTTTAGGATTTTGCTAAACAATTAATTATTATGACAATGAGTCAGATTCATTCAAAATCTACTCTTTCATCGTTTAATATTTTATGACTAGCGCTGAATTAGCTTTGTCCTCAAACATTGCGAGTTTCAAAATTAATCGTTATATTTCAGGACAGGTACACCGAGTGCGAAACTTTAGTATAAATCAAAATGTATATGAAACTGTATGCGTTAGGATGATTTTATATTCAAAGTTTTGCTGCCGCTGTATTAAACGTTATGTGCAGGATTGCACTGCGGTTGAAATACAAACGTTACGTTAATGTTTGTATGAACAATTTGTAAGAACAATATTAGCTCATAACGCTATCGTCGTACGATTTAACACCTCAATATAATATATTACAGTTTATATTTCTATGTTAGTAAGATTTGAAATCAGTCGCTAATAAAGCACAATATTTTGATACTTAATGACGTCTTGTTAATTGTATCAAACTTTCAGTATTACATGTTTTGCCACGGTTGTTTTTATCAATTTGCCCACAGGATATAACAATGAATATAAAGATTTTTACCAATTTTAAAGACACCAGAAGTAAATTAATAATATTATTTATTGTTAGTATCTTATCATGCCAGTTTTTGACAGCTTTCGTAATTGTACATCAGTCAATGCTCATTATGAAGAGATCACAATTGGCTAAATGTAAACAAAAAATAAGTAAAATACTTTAAATATCTGCTGTAAATTATGATTGCATGAAATGGTAGCGAGAATGCTAGAATCATTTCCCCGCTAAATCGCTGTTCCGATTAGGTGTCTGGGGAAATATGAACTAGCCGCCCTGCGGAGTTAACAGGGCGAGGTAATCTGTTTTTTTAATTGCACTTTTCTTAAATTACTGAGTTTTATTTTGTAATAATATATAAAAATATATATTTTTTAAAAACGATCGATTCTGTCAATGTACGGACGCATACAATATTAAAATGGTAATATCTTTATAAATAATTAAAATAATAAAAAAATAGATTGAAAAAATTAGCTTCTCAATGAAAAAGTACGTAATAACTCTTTTCTATTATTTTTCTTTTAATTAATTTTTCATATTCCTTGACGGTATTAATTTTTGGTATATCCTTGTTAGTACGTTTTAAACTCATTTTACAACGAATACGGCGAAGTATTGCCTTTCGAAAAGAAAAAATTTAAATAAAATACCCGAGCAGTATAAATGGAAGTAGAAATTTTAATTCGACATATTTTAGAATGGTCGACCATTCGTCGGAATTCACTCTTTGGGGACCTAAAATCCATCTGTGGACTTAGGTAAAGTTATGATTTGATTGACGAATTCGAATGTACTTATTTATATTATCTAAATACATTTTACATATAGATAACAATCAGTTTTCGAATATATGTTAGCGCATCACTTTAGAACGTAGGAATATATGTCGCAGGTGTATTGTACGATTCCGCCGTTTACACATGGCGTCGTCAGTTTAGAAACGTTCGATGTTCGATGAAATGTAATACGCCGAAGGCAAAATGTATATTGCTGTATCGTAATTGCAAATTCAAGTAAAAATTTGACTAGAACCGAATCAGTTAACACCGAATATACATGGTACTAGTTGTCTTACCCCTTGAGTGTTTTTGAAAGTCCGGAGGCGCACAGGGCGAGCAGCCTGTCTAACAAAGCTCCATGCGAATTGTGCTCGCGGTCGAGCCGAGTTGCCAAAGTTGATATGCTAAGGCGGAGAGGCTGTTCACCCCACAACACCGAAGATGTTCTAGTATAGTATTTATTAAAAAATAAAACTTAACATTAACATTATAACAATTGAAATGTTGTAATTTTGTCTTCGACATATTACATAACGGCGAGTATTTCTAAATTGTATAATACCCCGTATGTAAACGGCGGAATCATAAAATGTGCCTGCGACGTATAGATAACTTACAAGTTCTACTAATTTTACTAAGTATAATAAAGTTATTTAAAAAGTAATAATGAATGACTGTGCATTAATTAATCTCGAGAAATATTAGGTAACTTTTACCTATACTATTATATATTTCATACATCCATATCCACATAGTAGTCAAGTCCATAGCATTCCATAATTACATTGTGTCGTAACACACAACTCATCTCTGTAGTCTACTAGCTGTACCCGACATGCATTACCATGCCACCTAAATTGTATAGATTTTATGGACCAATAATCCTCGTGACGATCCCCAGAACACTCTAACAAAGTTTCATCACAATCCGATTAATGGTTTCGGTGCGCAAAGTGGACAAATATACATTGATTTTTTATTATATAAATGAGCTATATACGTCGAAAAACGGTAGCATGTCGAAAATATCTCCTTTAACTTACATATTTCGTCGGTAATCCAATATAATAGCTTTTATTTGCTTTATTGCTAGGCTCAAAATTGAAACGAATATTCATTTTAATTTTTGATGAAAATAAGGCTTATTTTATTTAGTGCTAAAAATATGATTTATAAATAAAGTATGAATATCTACCAGCAGCTCAATTAAAAAAAGATTTAGAACAATTTTTTTGAGTTATATAGTCAGTTTATTTTAAGACGATTATAAGCATTAAAAATCTCGATGGAGCCTTTAGAAGGGCAGTAATAATGGATATCACAAGCGAATAAAACCGGGCGGCGAGGCTATACCATGATCGTTATTAAGTATTCGAAACATCGGGAAGATGAAACTAATTATAATGAATATACGCGACTTAAATCAGTTTAAAACAGTTTTGTTTTGATATGTAGTAATCGCAAACGTTTGAGACAATAGTAAGCGATGTTCGAGTTAACGTGTAGGCGTTGGTTCCATAAATAATTTTTTACTTATCTCTGCTACACGTAGGCTTATATTACGGCCGCGTCTATTGTGCGGGTTACGACCTGCATATATGTCATACAGGATTATTCAATAAACTCGAGGTTTTAGGGAAGATATATCTGGACCGGTGGAGGACGTATTATAAATGCTCAACGCCGACGAACCTACTATTATATATATAAACATTGTTTATTTTGTGATGACTATTGTATTACACGTGTCTATTGTAGGTGTATGTTGTTGGTGTACTTATCTATATGTTAATCGTGATGTAAAAGATTTTTACCTCTTTTTACGAAGTAGACGGAGGAGTATGAAATTTCACACACTTATACTTTATATAGAGGAGAGGGGAATGCTAATATCTTTTAAAATTATACATCAATAAAAAAACGTAACGCACAATACCAAGTATACACCCACACGCATATATATATATATATATATATATATATATAGATTTTAGATTATTTCTTATATCTTTCTTTTTATTTAAAAAAATCTTCATAGAATCACTTTCTACATCTTTTACAGTTGTAGCTTTTATTGTTTTTCAATCAAAGAGTAGTAAATATGTGGCTTGAAGGTTTAATGCTAATACTAGTACCATAGGTTTAATGTCTTTTATAATCTTTTGTTATAATAAAGTAAGCTGTTTCCAAACCATTCCACGCCTTTACAATTATTACTTGTCAAGACCATATTTTAAAATTAATTAAACTTTCTCACATCAATAATAAAATATTAATGTCAATCTTTGAAAATTCTGATAAAAATTTGCGCTCGAAATTACCTTTTTGTTGTATTCAATTTGCCATTTGGTTTTAAATGTGAAAATAATGTGAAACGACAAGTTCACGGCCAGGGTTGACATTTTACACCGAGTTGCTCTTTAAAACGAAGTAAATGAAAATTAATTTTATATATTGATTAATATTGGTTCAGATTTTTAATAAGTAATTATACAGACAATTATTTACAGACATGCTACCATTGACCAAGATCGCTACAAATTAATTAGATTAAAGATGAATTAGAAACGTCGGTATGATTTTTCTCCTTCAAGCTTCACTAAGTAATTGCGGTTCGAAATGGGGCCACATAGACTATTATACAGTTGTACATATCAATATCTCCTGCCTAAAGGTATATAAGACACGCAGAGCACCACATGATCCGTTCCATATATGGTATTAATTCCTCGTTCTGCAGAGTTCTTCATCTGAGGGATGCAATAGTTTCGGTGTCAGTTTTTCTTACTTTATGAACTAGCTTTTTATGTGCGGCCCAATTCCACACAAGACGATCGTATTCTCCAGCTGAGAATACTTGCATAATCCAGACCTACGCTTGAGATCAATTGAATTGCCTTAGATACGTAATTGCTAATGTCAGTCAGGCTAACTGACGGGCTTATATAATTATTTGTACTTGTACAGCTATACAATTTTGAGAATTTTGCATAATTGTCATAACTATCTAGTCTGAAGAGTTCATATGTTATAATATAAATACGTTTTAAATAGTATTATTTTAATATGCAAGTGATACTTAATTTCTAATTAAATAATATCTTCACGTTATCACAATTTTATACTCTATTAACTTTTATCCTCTTCATTATGAAAGTTTGAATAATAACTTTTCTCGCGCAGTCAATGAAGTCTGGTTGAATTTTAAAGGCTTTTTAAAATTTTTAATCCACAATCCTTTATGATGTTTTAATATATTTTATGTACAGTGATATATATATATGTACATACATATACATATACCAACTGTAATATATTGTTGATCCTTTGGTATTTTGTAATGATAAGGTGCTATGTAGTATCTCTATATCTTGTCATGAGATTATTTTGATTTTAATTTTTTATTTAATTTTCGATTGTTAATTCAAAGGTGACTGACTGACTAACTGACTGACACAGTGATCTATCAACGCACATCACTAACCACTAAACGGATTGGACTAAAATTTGGTATACAGGTAGATGTTATGACATAGGCATCCACTAAGAAAGAATTTTGATTAATTCTACCCTCAATGGCATAAAGTAGGGGATGAAAGTTTGTATGAAATTTTGTCAATTTTAAGCCGATCGGGCTGAGATTTTGCATGCATAAAGCTACAATGACGTAGGCAACACAGACATCGCAGACGAAGTCGCGAGCACCAGCTACTTTATTGATATGTTTATATTATGTTTTCACATTGCGCTGTGAAAATTATTCCGCTCGTATAAAATTTCGCTTTCTTAATGAAAATTTTAATAGAAATACATTTGTTTCACGTAACGAGTAAAATAAATGCAATTTCTCACAAGATTTAAATAATTTACTTGCACTTCGTTCTATTACTCAATGAAACTGCAATCTTTAATTTTACATTAAGACGACTTTTAATGGATTAAAACTACATTCTTTCGTTTAAATAACACGATTTTGTCCTTCGACTGATTTGAATGAGGTTTGTTATTTATTTAATTACTTTTTTTTTTCTAAGCTGAAATCATTAGCAGTAAACATGCCAGTTCCACTGTGGGGCGACCCGGCTCGCTCAGGGCACCATTTAGGGGGCTTAGAGCACGTCGCACGCGCTGAGTTAACTTCACTATTTTTTTTAATTTTTGATAAATATCGCTATCAATCTAAAAAAAGTAAATTTAGTGCTGATATTAACTATCACAAACTCATCTCATCGGAGTGAGTTGGAGTATTCACGCTCAAAATATCATTTTGTCACTTGACGTATCTCTTTGTTTTATTTTGTCACTTAATAATGTAGAACGAAAGGGTTGCCCTAAGCGTTAAGAGAGAAATAATAACTCTTATTAGGTCAGCATTACACTTAGCTTTCTCCGTTATCTACTTACTGTTAAATGCATAAGCAAATTGAAAAATAAAAATTATTTACCCAAAAAAATAATGTTTATCTTTATAGGTTAATAGGACAAAAAGCAATTTGTAAAAATTCTGCCATTAGACGGATTTATCCTTAAGAGGGCAAAATCGTCTTATACGAAGATTTAACATAAATCTTTACTTTTTTTAATTATAAAGCTAAAAAGATAAATTAAAATATTTATGCAAATGTTATTTATCGTAACTTTCTATATCAGTGCATCTCCTTTTATGTCGTACTGTTTTATTTATACGACTAAAAACATGTCTAACACAAAAAATAATAGACTACTTAATCTTAATAGCAATCGTTTATATAACAGTTATGGTAATCGTTTGTCTATAAAAACTAATAAAAAAAGGTTCACAATATCTAAAATAAGGGCAGATTCGTCATATCACGATCTTGCCGTAGATTCGTCTATCACGAACTTAACGATTTTTATGCACTAAACTTACAACGACGATATTTGATTACTAATAATAAATTAAATATTTTAATAATCGGCCTCAAAGATGAACAATTCGATTTTTATTTGAGATATCTTTTTATTTTTAAAAAGGACTAAATCTTTTGGTTGGTAAATTTCATTTAGCAGCCAATACTTTCATTGTTTATACAAATCAAGTGAAATACTATATAGAATAAAAATACTGTATTTACATTATTCACAGATTCCTAAAATTACTTATCAAACAAATCTTTGCCGTAATTGAAATCAATTGACATTCAGATGACAATTACACTGATAAGTTTTGCTTTCAGACTTAATAAGATAATTATTATTATACTTATAATTTCCACATGAAAAAAGAGCTTACTCTCACTGCCTTTATTT